>CAEFZY010074232.1:0-29313 GCA_903066815.1 Brachyrhaphis roseni
TGTAGTGGTTATAAAACTTTTAGACAATTAAAAGGGAAAACAAGATCTAGTGATCTGCGATCGATTATTTTGGTCTTTCAAGCTCAGCGCTAGATGCAGTAAAAGGTGGCCTAACGGATAGATACATTAAAAGAAATGTATTTTCTTTAATGTTACTTTGCCGCCTATGTTTGTTTATAATTTTTGAACAGTTCAAACCTTTTAGATTTAAGTTTTGAGAGTTTGTTAATCGTTCGACTCTCGATTGGTTGTGTCTGATCGGATGTAGGGGAACGCGACGCTTCTGCTCCTCCATTAGAACACTGGAGACGAAAGCAGTTACATTGTGTCCGTGTTTTCATTATTCCCCTACAGGTAAAGTGCTTAATCATAAGGTGTGACTTTAAAGCTATTGATTGTGCTTGTTTAATGAACAGGGAGCACTGTGGTGACTGTGATAACTATAGTATAAAAGCTACTGTACTCACTATAGTATAAGAACTACTGTACTCACTGGTTAGCTAACCAGCTAACCAGTCTTGGTTAGCTGCGTTCCGTGTGTGCTAGGTTTGTTTTACTGTGTTAGCATAACCAGAATGTGTGTATTGTTTACTCAATGTGACAGTGTAATGTCTGAGACTGTTTTGAAATATTATCATTAGAACACTGGAGACGAAAGCAGTTACATTGTGTCCGTGTTTTCATTATTCCCCTACAGGGGCGTAACACAATCCTATAATTTATAGTTTTCCACATTGAGCAAGAACACTCAGGTTTTAATGGAAAAGTATTCCATAGCTTACAATAATTTTTGTAATGGGAAACTTGGGAAGACTTACCCACTGTAATCAACATCTGATGGGTACTTAATCACTCGCAGTAGAGCCTCCAATTTCCTGAGGCAACTCTGAACATTTCCTGCAGAAAGCATTGTAGCCTATGGGAAACACACAAAGTTATGATTTCATGTATAACATCAACAACACAGCAGGCATCATACATGCTCTAAGGGCAGCAGCTGGCTACAATATTTAGTGTTTTGGGAAATATTTATGACTGACAACATTAGACAACACCAGCATCTCCTATTTTTCTCACCATTATTGAATAGGATACAACATCTATACCTATAATGTTGAACTGGGTCTATTTATTGCATAATCAATAAAACACAGTTTGAGATTAATTAAACCATGACTTATTATTATTATTATTATTATTTACAATTCTAGAGATTTAGCACATTAAATATTTAACCAATCAAAGATTGAGTTTTGCAGAAACTGCCTTCAGGGTCAAACTAACATTGCTAAGTTTGACTGAGAGGTATTGTAGTTTTCAAACTGCACCAGAAGAAAGCTTGTCTCAAACCAAGCCAAGAGTCTTAAAATAGCTCTTTTTCGGTGTTAACAAATCAAATTAAGGTTCCACCAATCAAAAATAACTGTATTTTCCAGAACGTAATGAGTTTAGATCGGGAGCTAAAGCAGATGAAATGTGTTCACTGTCAAATCCAGCTGAACAGACTGAACAATTATTGAACCAACTGATAACTCTTGGCCTTCGTCAATGAAAGAAAAAAAAAACATCGTGTTATTGCATAGTAATTAATAATCACTTACCGTACCCCGAACTGTAAAGGACAATAGTCAACAAGTTTTAACAAGTTAGCTGGTGCCCTTAGTAAAATGTCGACTTTACTAGCTTGTACTAATTTCTGCCTCTGGTACTTTTGTTTCTGCCGGGTGTTCAACGGCACGACGCGGGATTGGCTACTCCACGCTTACGTAGCCCCCTACGTAAATCGACGTTTTGATACCGATGACGTAGCTTTCACGGACTTGCTTTCTGAGTTTTTTTTAAAACACAGATAGAAAAAATGACTTATGCCCGGTTGTGGTGTTGATACGCCCTCTTTATATTGTGCTTTTAACCAGAAAAAGAAGAAACATTATTTATTTCGAACATTGCGGATGACGTTGCTTCAATGATGACAGCGGAGGAAGGGGCGGGGCAGCAGTGACAGTATGATGATGATGATGATGAGGAGGAGGAAGAGGAGGCTGAAAACAGATGATAGCTTTGTGATAACAGCAAAGAACCCCACTATGGAAGGAGGTTTTTGAATCAGAGCGGATTACCTGTGTATGGTGGGATTTCTTCGGGAGATGACTACGGGCTGCATTTGAGTGCATGAAATCAGCATTTTCACTTGTCCTAGTGTGCAGGTCAGGTTGTCAGAGGAATCCCTGAACTCAGGTAGGTAACATGAGTTTTTTTTACGAGGTTGTCTCAAAATAATAAAGTAAGGTAACAGTAATTTAGTATAACAAATAACACACGAGTCCGTTAACAGTATACTGCTGAAAAAAGTAGAAATTCTGGCTCTCTTGTCAAGTTAAACTAGCTTTGGAAGCTAGCCTGGGGATTTCTGTTAGCTTTTGAGGGAAAGTGGAACCTACCTATCCGATTCACGTTTAACAACTGCTGTCACATATTTGGCCAATGACAGTGAAGGGGAGGCGGGGCTACCGGTCATACTAACTTGCTCGCTGAAAGTTCCACCGTTGATGTTTACAACAGTGCAGCGGATTTGTTTATGCAACACAGCTGATACCGAGAAGGAAAACGGGACAGGGCAGCGTGTTAAGAAAGCTGCCATCTCATCGTCGTTTACTGCCACACTTAAAGAGATCGAGTCATCATCGAAGATTATTCATTAAGTGACGAATACAGGAAGAAAAAAAGCAGGACTACTCTCTCCTTTGTTGACATGATTAAGGAATTAATGCTAAATTGAATGGGTTGACAACCAACTCTGCCGATGTCGCAAACAAAACCCGTAAAATTTATTTATATTAATAAAATATTAGTAAATGGTAAAAACGTCTGCGTGTTTTGTCGCTGTGCTGCTTTGACGAGTGACCCAAATACTGTCAAGCTTGTTTAACCAGTGAACAATCATGAGGAGTATTCGTACTCAGGTATGACCCAAAGCTATGGCAGTGCCTCATGATCATTTGTGGCTTCAACATTTTTAGAGAGTTTCAACACAGTATACAGGTTAGCACAATTTTATTTTTTTGTTTAATTTCCCTTTGGAGCTCATTTTTCTTGATTTTTTTTTTCTTCATGATTTTTCTTACCCCTTGCAAAATTAGTTGTTGATCAAGTTTTCTTCAGTTTGTATGCGATAATATCTTTATTGGAGGGCAGAAACCGACTGAGAATATTTGGAGTGAACCAAGAGACACGTGAAAAAGCCTGTCAACAAAAATGAAAAATATCTGATTACTGTAACAACAATTAAGGATTTCACTGATTAATGATGAAATTATACAATGACACCCCTTTTTAAAACAGTTTTAAATCTGGTGGCAGTATGAATAAAGTTGGCTTAATTGTGTAGTATATCTGGTATACTAAACAATAATTTAATAGTTAGGGAGATGTTTGGAGTAAAATTTTACCAGTGTTGATTTTTTTTTGACATCTTAAACTTCTCTGAAATGTTGCAGAACAACTTTTGTTCCAAATTCTTACTAAAAGGAGCCAGTTGTATTGTGCCTGGAGATTATTTAAAATTCTTATGGAATGGATGGATTTTTTTTTTTCATTCACCTAAAAGTTTATCACATGGTTAATAAATTAGATTTCAACAGCTCAATAACAATTTTGCTTGCAGCAAATGTACTCATGCTTCATAAACTAAGCACTTTGCTTTAACTTTGAGCGTAATAATATTAATGTTTAATGTAATATGAACTACTTTTTAAACTTGTTCACATGTTATTAATTGGGTTAAGACCTGATCAATGTTCCAAAATTTAAAATCATGGTCTTTGAGCAGCTTTGATAGATAGTACATTTGTTACATGGAACAAACTCCTACATGCTTGGAAATACACAGATTATTATCAAATATTGAATAAATTGTTGAAAGAAGTTGGTCTTGATGGTTTTGATCTCACTTTTCACTCATGGGACAAGAAATCTCACAAGCATGACACCAAACTTAGATTAGGGTGCTAGTCACCTTCTGAAATAATCTCCCAGGTGTCTCAAACAAAGGGATGATAATTCTTTAGAGAAAGGAGCTCTGTAGCACTCTTCTACTGTCTGGCCCATAGAATCTCCATCTTTGTTCATTAGGCCTCACCAGTTTGAAGTCCCTGATGATGCGCAGAGCTTTAACAGTCAATGTTTTTTGCAGCAATTTTTATCTCATGAAGTTATCTTGTCGTAAATCAAAGTGTCGCTGCATGCTTTTATTTTGAGGTAACTGATGCTGAAATATCAAGACACGTCCATCCCTCTTTTACAGTTTGTAGCTTGATAGATTGATTTTAGCTGGACTCGGTGGCATGTGCTGATGATATGGCAATACAGAAATAAATGTAGCTAATCTGAACTTTCTGGTGAATATGCATATTAACACTTTGCACAATAATAAAAACAACTGAACTATCATAACAAAATCTAAAGTAAGATCAAATAAAATGTAACATAACTACAGTTTATCTAAACGCTCTGATAATTTACAATGCTAGTAATGTGTGGTAAACTACTGCAGAGTGGCAAAGAAGGCAGTAATATTCTAGTCTTTGAAACATTTTTTTCATTAGTTACCACCAGTTGTGTTGAGTGATCCCCTAGGTTACATTTGTTTTGTTTACTATAACGTGTATCTGTGCTGTTTGCAGATGGGTCAAGCACTGTGGAGGCTTCCTCCCAGACAACAACAGCAGCTTCAGGAAGAGTTGGCCGACCAACTGAGTGAGAGTGGAGGAGGCAAACGAGACCAAGGTATTTCTGCCATTGTCCTAATATCACAGGTATTTAACATATAACCTGTGGGGAAAATATTCATATAAAGACACAATGTATTCAAAACAAAACAGATTAAATTGAATCAAAACCATTTAATTTCTTAAGGCAAAGTTCTGGTTTTGTTTGAAACAGTTCAGTTGAAGAAATTTAATGGAGAACAATCAATCTTTGTCTTCTATCTTGGCCTCAGTTGTTTAGTAAGATTGAATTGGACTGTTTGCTGCTCTCACCTGTATACAGTGAGAGAAAGAAGTGTTTGATCTCCTGCAGATTTTAGAAGTTTGGTCACTTACAGACAAATGAGCAATCTCTTCAACTTTCCATGTGAGTTTAAAGGTTAATCAGATAGAATTAAACTAATGACTATAGAGTTTGGGTAAAAAAAGACCATTTATTATTTAGATTTGGCATTTCATTATTTATCTACTCATTTCCTTTTTAGGGAGAGATGGGGGCGGTTCCCAGAGAAGAGCACCACAGCACTGTTACAGCCCTGACATCTATCATCTGCTGAAGACACGCAGAGGTATGAATAAATGTCAAATAGAAAGCTATACTTACTCTGAGTCTCTCTTAAACACTCTACTAAATCTTGTTTAAATCTTCCTAGAAGACTAGAGGGTTTGTATAGATACAAAGGGCTGACATAATGTCAAACTATGGAGTCTTTGAAGACCAGTGTTGATGAAATTACCTATCAGTAACCAGCTAATAGTGTCTGTTTATTGCTAATATTCATAGTTGAGAAATTATGAACTTTAGGTTTTCTTTAGGTTGTTGAATTGGTCTCTGCAAAAGTTTGCAATGTCAGACTCAATCACGTACTTTTAATTAAAAAAAAATCAACTCATTGGGAAGTTTTCACTGAAATACAGCTAACTCGCAGTTCTTTAGTGTTTTTTGTTTGATCTTGTTTGAAAAGGAAATTAAACAAGGGATGGGTAGAGGGAAAATATAATGGAGACTTCCAAAAAGGAAACATGTGAAAGAATCCAGCCACAACAAGCCTGTGATGTGGGTTTGTAGCACTAAAGCTCCAAATGAATAATTACTGATGCTAAGAACGTTAAACAGTCCTAGGATGTAATTTTTATGTCTTTTGGATTCATAAAACATAATGACAGCATGACTATGTTAAATGTCAAAAATGAAAGAAGAAGATTTAAAACTTTAACATATAATCACATTCTGCTCACATTCCCAGTCCTGACCAATCATATTAATCCTGATTAGATCATCAAATAATTGTGACATGGAGTTATACTCATTTTCATTTTGGGCCATATTAAGGTCAAACATGTGTTTAAACAAACCATTGAAATTTGAACAAAAAGCTGTCTTTGGATGCGATGAGAACTTGAAAATAATTAAGCAACTTTCCGCTTTGATTTAATTTGACATTCTAGAGATACAATTGCTGATCTGATTGATATAATAATATTTAAGCACACATCTGTAATCTTGAAAGTTCTGTTTCTAGAGTCTAGAGAGCCAGAACATTTTCTGGTGGGCCGGATTTGACCCCTTTCACTGGTGATTTGTGGCACATTGGCCACTAGGGGGAGTGCTAACATTGTTTCTCCTTGGCACAGGCATCCCTTCACAGGAGCTGGGATTTATAGAGAAGCAAACATTAATGAGATGCTTCTGTTTGTGTTCCTCCTTCTTTTTCACAAAATCCTAGACATACACAGAGCAATAAAAAGGATCCATACAGTTATCCTGCTGCTCCATAATGAAACAAATGGCTCTTAAAAAACCCCATCAAGCCCTCCTAAGTGTTTGTTCCAAGCCCACATTTCCCCAAAGGGCTCACTGCTGTTTAAAAATCTATTACAGAGAAAAGCTTCTGCATTTATAGGTATTATAAGAGCAGCCGTGTCCAGCATATTGAAATAAACCCCAGGTATACGGTAGGTTTAATTTTCCACACATTGGCAGCAGGGAAAAGTTTCCTAGATCTAAACACGTTTTCTATTTTCCCCTCTGTTTTCTGGGCGTGCGGGGGGGTTGTAGGTAAAGAGCAGCATGGGTTTATAGATCTGGAGATGCTTCCACCTGAACTAGGTATCACCATCCTCTCCTACCTGAATGCTACTGATCTGTGCCTGGCTGGCTGCGTCTGGCAAGACCTGGGAAATGATGAATATCTGTGGCAGGGGTACAGATATTCTTTTTATTCTACTTATACGTTTTTACATTTTTGTTGGTATTTTTTAAATCTGCTGTTTAATATCCCATCAGGCTGTGCAAGTCCACATGGGGACACTGCTCTATCTACAACAAGAGACTACCTGCTGGCTTCTCATACCGAAGACTCTACCTTCAACTAGACGAGGGCAGCTTGACGTTCAATGCTAACCCGCAGGAGGTCAGTCATACACACCTCAGGTCGAACATATGCTATGCCTTTAGCTAGTTGTGTTTTCTTCATTTTGTCCTCTTTGTGTTCATGTAGGGCATCAGCTATTTTATGTCTAAAGGAATACTAGTGGATCATCCCAAAGAACTGGCCAAGTTCATTTTCTACACCAGACGGCTCAATTGGAAGATGCTGCGGATTTACCTGGATGAGAGGTTGACACAGACACACAAACACACACACACTAAAAAACACATATTCAGTATGTTCACATAATTCAGGTTCACTGGAAAAAATTCTGAATAAGCTCCTATAAGATTCTCGCAGTACCATCAAGTTGAGTATAAATTCAATACTTTTATATTATTTATGCAAAAAAATTAAGACTAAATGTTCAAGGTCTAATCATTTGTATGTAAACTAATTATTCTTACTAATATTCATTAATTATTCCAGTTACAGTGTTGTTATCTATAACTTTGGTTGATTTGTTAGACTGTGATACATAGACAAAACCAGAAATATTAAATAAACTGTTGCTAAATTTAGTAGTAGTTCTTCACTGTATTGGAAAAATCTTTTTGTACAACTCATGTGACATGACTGTCAGAAAGCATTAGTCCGTATTCACGGGAATATTCCTCTGTCTGTGCAGGCGGGATGTCTTGGACGAGTTGGTGACCCTTCATAACTTCAGCAACCAGTTCCTCCCTAATGCGCTGAGGGATTTTTTCCGACACATCCACGCGCCCGAGGAGAGAGGAGAGTATCTGGAAACGCTCATCACCAAGTTCAGCCACAGGTTTTGCACCTGTAACCCCGGCCTCGTCCGTGACCTTGGCCTTAGCCCTGGTAGGAACAGGCACACATTTGTACTATACTAATTATGTTTAAGAAATGCTTCTTCTTTTTTTAAAATTGTTGCTACATCCTTAATTAATTTGACTTTGCCTCCAAAAATCTAAATATCTGTCTAACTGTCATTATTAAACAACAGCTCCCTAAAGCTTTAACCAGCTTTTCATATATTTAGTTACAAACAAACTTCAGATGGAGCACTAAGAGTAAAGAGAGGAGCTTTTTTTCTGTCAACAATAAAAGTGGATCTGTTTTCTTTTGGAAGCTATGGCCTCAGCAGCATCAGATTTCAGTTTACAAGCAAAACTCTTCAGTGTACTCATGACTGCAGCACTTTGATAGGATATTTATACCACTGAGATCTGTTGCATTTTATTATATTGCAACCACAAACATCAATGTATTTTATTGGGGTTGTATGTGATAGACCAACACAAAGGACTCCATAAAACAGTGTTCATTTGTACTAAGGTCCTATTTGTTTGCTTCAAATAAAATTGCAAGCCTTTCGGTTACAAAGACTTGCAGCTTTAGTCGAAGCAAACAGCACTTCTACAAAGTGCTACAAAATTCTACAAACATGGGCTTTTCCAATCAAACGAACCACTGAAAGCACTTTACACCAGAGCCACATTCAACTGCAGTCAAGCACATATTTAGTTACAATATATGCTTGACTCAAAGGCGGTGGCGGTGTTATGTATTCTCCAGTTACTTGATTGTGCCACTTTAAAACGCAATCAAGTAACTTTCAGTTGTTTTAAAAATTCTGTATACATCAAATTTGGCTTTGATTTCTGTTCTCTGCTGAACATCTAATTTTTCAGAGACATTAAATGTTTCTCATTTTGTGTTTTTATCTGTCTATTTTCATCTACAACATTTCCTGCATCGGTAATATAGTTTATAGTTTGTCTTTCTTCCATTGCACAACCAAGTATGGAGTTTTTCTTCATTTTTACCTGAGGGTGGACATTGTTACCAGAAACTCTTTCGTTCATTTGGAAAATGGATCTCTTTCCTTCATGATAAATTTAAAATAGTCCATTTTCAGTTATGGGGTATAAAGATTAAAGAAGAAATAGTCTGACTTGTACACTTTGGGACAAACTAACTACCAAGGCCTTCAATGTTTCTGCACAGACTACCTAGTCTGAAAAGGAGGGTTTACCTTCAAGTAATCCCTGGCTTCAGTCTAGTCAATGAGGCATGACTCGACCCACTTTACTAAAGCCATCAGCCCATAGAGAACCCAATCCCTCATTTGGTTCTCCTTAACTCTTTGGATGTACTTGTATGAGTAATCGAGATAGCAGGATTAGGCTAGGCTAGGAACGAATGAAAAGAAGGCCAGTCAGCATTTTTTTATTTAATTGCACATAAAGACGAGCGTTGATTTGCTGCCCTGGTAAAGATGTGCGAAAAGCCTTGAAATAAAATCATCTTTTTATTTCAATACCATCGACTTGCACAAAAAAATATAAAACAATTTAGGATTCAGGTACATTTATGTAGTGCGGGAAGAATTTTGAGTCAAACACAGACAGTCATTGAAGCTTTTTTTAATTTATGCTTTTCCTTTCCAAGTTGACCAGAGTTTCTTGGAACGATCATTAAACCATTACGTTCTGTTCCCCTGGGGTATAAATGTGATGTGACACAGAGACACGTTCTTTCTAGGTTGGACAGGAAAGCCTTCTTCTTCTGGCCACCACACACTTTAAGCAGAAGGATAAGAGTTAATAAAACCACCAGAACTTACTGTTAGAGAACTGTGGCAAAGAGGAGCATCTTGGAGTCTCCAAGTCTAAAAAATAATCTTAGATTCCATCTAACCTGTTATTTGAGAGCAATATCACAAAAAAATAACCCTTTTCTTTTCTATTATCGCTAACATAAGCATGTCAGGGGTTAAACTGTGCTGGAAGCTGAATGCTTGGGTCAGATGGTCAGGTGAGTTTGGTGTAAAATAAAGGATCTGTGTGTGGGAAAGCAGTTAGTGCCCACTGTTAAGCATAGTGGATGATCTGTGGTTCTGTGGGCCTGTTTCTCATCCGGAGGTTCTGGGAAAGCTGTCGGAATGACTCACATCATCAACTCTTCAAAACAGGCGGACATTTGAAATAAAAATCTGTCAGGCTCTGCCAGAAAACTGAAAAAGAGTCATCACTACTATCTAGACAGGTTGTGTAAAGAGGAATGATCAAATACCACTCTCTCATGCGATCAATATATAAGTCAGTTGATTGCATGATACATTAAAACTTTATCAATAATTTTCATTGGATGATTGTTTTTTTCTTTCCTCTCTTTCTACTGAGGACGGGATGACAAAACGCTTCATTCTGGTGAAGCGTTTTGTCTTCAAAACGCTTCACTGGCGTTTTGGTCTCAACTGGCCCCATTTTTGAAGGACAGTTTTGTTACCAGACTTCAGCATCAATTTTATTTGTTGTTTGGATTGTTTTGTTTATTTAATTTGAATATTTACTATGTCTTCCAAATTCAGTAATAAGTGTTTGTTAGAAATTAAACTTAATTGATCTTTGAGATTTTGTACTAGCATTATTATGCCATTGCCATGATATTACTGAAAATGGTTTCAAAATAATATTATCACTCATGTCGATGACTTCTTTTTAGTGAAAAATCTGAGGGTTTTTTTTTAATCGCCATGTTTCCATTCAAGGAATTTATTTTCATAATTCCACTTTGCCCAATTTTGTGGTCAATGGAAACTTAGCTATAACAGTTAAACTAAAGATCAGAAGCTTTTTACACATAGTTACTAAATGATTTTCCTATTTCTTTGTGAGACATATTTAATATTGTTGCTATTTCTTGATTTTATTATTCCTTGCTTTGTGTTTTTGCACTGACATCCCTGTGAGTGCTGCACAAAGACTCCCTGTGTGCCCAGACAGAGCCTGCATGTACAACAAGCTTCTTTATTCTTGGTGATGATCACTGCCTGTTTCCTCCCTGCAGATGCTGTGTACGTGCTGTGCTACAGTCTGATCCTGCTGTCCATCGACCTCACCAGCCCGCACGTGAAAAACAAAATGTCAAAGCGGGAGTTCATCAGGAACACTCGGCGAGCTGCTCACAATGTCTCCGAGGACTTCGTCGGCCATCTGTATGATAACATATACCTGATTGGACATGTGGCTGCGTAGCTTCACCTGCTGCACCCAGGGACGGAGACTGGGCCGCGGGTTTCATTACAATAATGGAACACCGAGGAAATTAATTTGAGCAGATTCCTGGACGGAATATAGCATTCTACTGCTCCTGCGTTTTAATAGAAAGGTTATCATGCCAGCCCGCTGGAAGAGAAGACAGACTTTGCTACCAAATATTAGTAGTTTGTAGTTTTTAATCAAAGGTGTAAGTGAAGCTTGTGGTGTTTGCCTGAAAACACAAACTCTAAACCTGGGTTTTTATAGAAGCTCTGATTTTTGCACTGAAACACGAGGATTGGAGGAGGAAGAATGAAGACGAGACAAAGCACTGCCCTCCGTCTCCTGCAGCTGCCGGGAAACGGTCTGCTGGTGTCCCACCGGCTGCAACCGGCTCCGTGCTCCTTAGCTTGGCCTTACATTATCGTTGATGAAACCGAAGTTTAAAACATCTTTCTCTAACACTGCTCACGTGGCGACAATGAAACCGTGCGGGACGCAAGCTGGACTTGACACGTTGTGAAGTTGTAAATTAAAAACTTCTGTTTGGTTCAGTTGAAAGTTAGATGAAGGTAAACCGTTCAGCTTCGCGTAACGTTTTCCTGAATATCTGACATTTTAAATGGGTTTGCTACGGAGACACGCTCAGCTAACAATTCAAAGCTGTGCATTTCAATCTTCACATGTAAGATTTGGCAATACCTCCCTGTAAGGTGCAAAACGAGAAGATCCTATTAGAAGGAACAT
Source organism: Brachyrhaphis roseni (assembly GCA_903066815.1). Lineage (NCBI taxonomy): Eukaryota > Metazoa > Chordata > Actinopteri > Cyprinodontiformes > Poeciliidae > Brachyrhaphis > Brachyrhaphis roseni. Next base: position 11,956 of record CAEFZY010074232.1, read on the forward strand.
TACCTGCTGCCAAGAGTTTAACACACATTCAAGATTAGATGTAGTCTGACAACTTTTTCCAAGCTGCTCTGTTGTAAGTACTAATGTAGTAACTTTGACTGCATTTAGTTAAAGTGACTTCCAGATTGAATGGAGTGAAATTACAACAGGATTTATTTGACTAAATGTTCTCATAGGGCCTCCGGGTCTTCTGCTATCAAAGTAAGCTGAGCTGAACAAAAAACACTACATTTAGCGACATCAGCATAAGTGATAACTTCACTTAATACGTTTAGAACAGCAGACAGATGAGAGGTTTGTCTGTCCTGCTGACTTGTTTAAGTTTCTGATCCAAACACTGTTTTGTTTGCTTTTAAAGAATCTATGTCTTCTGATCAAGACGATAATAATTAAGACCACTTTGTGAATTCTGCTAGATTTTTAGTCTGCAGTGGCACAGTGTGAATTTATGACACCCATCATTTTAAATCCCAAAAAACTGCAAAGTTCCAGTCTTCTTTGGCCATGCAGGAGAAGAGTTGTACACATTTAGGGATTGAACCGTTAATGTTGAAGGTGTTGAGATCACATTGATTATTCCAGTGTAGATGGTCGACCCTCCATCCGACAGTGTAGGCCTACTTGATAAACTACGGTCTTCTGAGTTGGATCCACATTGCTCTTGCATCTGCATGTGTTTGTCCCATTTATAACAAATGTAGTTGATTTTCAGCTCATTCTACGGTTTTAGCTGTCCCTGCCATAACATCATGATCCCTGCTTGACAATTATATTTATTTTTTTATTTCCAACACTACAACTTCAGCTGAAATTCTGATCAAAGTAAATCGCCCATGCTGAAGTTTCAAAAGAGTTAATCTTTCCTGATGATGTGGGGAAAAGAAGAAGACAGTTTTATTTATTTATATCAATAATAATGTGTTCATCCTAATATATGGATCATTTGAAGTGGTGGATCACATTTGTCCATGTTTGGGTTGTTTTTAATGGATTTTGGAAAGTGTGAAAGTCTGCTAGCCTGCATTTGTCGGGTCTTTGGATGAGATGAGGCACCTGAAAGACAGATCAGTAAAGTGAGATGGAGAGAGTCTGTAAAGGCTGAACTGGGGAAATGTACCTAAACTAAATAAAATGAAACTTTGAAGATTTTGTTCTTTTATTTAAGTCTTTGAAATATCATTATTTTAAAGGAAACTGACTTACACCCTCACAGGTTTAGTTATATGCATGTATACATATTCTTTTTCACTGTCTGAAATTAAATCAGACAAAACTTCTCTTGTTTCTGGTCCTTTGGAATTACCAAATGTATTTTTAGTATTAGAGCCCCTCTGAACAATAAACAATAAATAAAATTCAGTGAATAAAGTCATAATATTACAACTTGATGCTCAAAATGCTATTACTTTATTCTCCAATTATTCAACTTTATTCTCATAATACTATGACTACTGCTGAAATATTATGACTATTATCAATTCATTTCAACTTTATTCTAGAACAACTTTATTGTAATATTATGATTTTATTCTTGTGATTTTATTTATTTTTTATAGTATGACCATAATTCTCATTGTATGTCGTAAACAATGATGAAAGAATATGTCAGAGATTTAATTATTGATGACTTCAAAATCAGAAGTTTGCATACAGAATGATTACTATCTCTATAAATAGTTGGAGAAAGCCCAGATGATGATGGCATGGCTCTGAAAACTTCTGATTGGTTAAGTGACAGATTTGAATTGAGGCACACCTGTTCTTGTATTCCAAAGCCAGACCTGGAACAAACTACTTTACTGTTTTATATGATGGGAAAGTCAAAAAATTGAGGAGCTGCTCCAGTCTGGTTCATCCTTTGGAAAGATTTCCAGATGCTTGAAGGTGCCGGATTTTGGCTTTGGTTACAAAATTTTATTTCTTTCAAGTCTGAAATAGCATGTTGGTTGACTTAATACATTATTCTAAACCTAAATGTGTCATGTTGTGAATTCTTTCTTCATTTGTTTATACAATAAAACCATTTTAACCTGTTGATTCAGCAGCTAGATGAATGAAACGATGTCACTTGGTCTCCAACATGAAAATCAAACCTGGTTCTAGAATGAATAAAACATGCTAATAATAGTCTTCTGTTAAAATCTATATATATGGATTATAACTATAAAAGCAGTCCATTCCACAAAATGAGCCAATTTAAATTACTTTCATTATTTCTGATAAGAGGTAAATAATTCAGCCAGATTTATGATGGACACAAAAAGTATATTTTCTCTGTAAATTGCTTTTCACATCACAGCAGGATTTCCTGTTGGCACCATTGAAGTGAGTAATAACAAATAATTATTTTTTATCTACTGCTTGTGTTTGCCCCATTCTAATGTTTCTCTGGTCAACTGCTCATGTTGCCCAAGTCTAAACCTTCATTGTCTGTGGGTTAAGAAGCCCAGATAAGAGGCTTTGTATGGGTTATGTAAGGTTAGACGCGTCAGTGGGATTTGAAATAAGATAACTTGAGTTGCTTGACCAGAAAGTTCATGTAATGCCATGTTTCAGAAACATGAATGTGTGTGTTTGCTTGAGTGTGTGTGTGCTTTGAAATGACAAGTATCTTGGTTTTTGTTAAGTTTAAATGGGATGCAAGTCTAGAGAAAGTGAGTGGAGAGGTTCACAAAGATGTGTGCATGCTTGAGATCAAACAGGCAAAGACTAAATCCTCTCCAGACACAATATGACCTTTGACACTTGACCTTTGTTGATCTCTGTGTGTTTGTGTGTATGCATGAACAATTTTTCGGTTCTTTTTTTCCCCTTGTTTTACACACTGCAATAGAAAGGAGACAAGTCTTTCAAAAAATACAGTACATAACCAAACATTACCTACCAACATTTAAATTTTTTAATTACAGATAAATGCTTTTGGAATTGAACAACTTAAAACTTCTACAATCTTTGAAAAGGCTTATTATGTCATGTATACAGATTTGCATTTCCATATTGTTTACATACTAAGTTATTATGTCTTTAGATGCAAAATTATTTATTCACTATTTACTGTAAGACAGGGTCTCCAGCAAGAATGATATTTCATTTAAGATACTAAATGCAAAACTGAACCGTTTAGGCATAAATGACCAGAGAAATTACCCGCTGTGAAATTAATGCAGTGTAAAGACAAATAAATCATAGTGTGTTTCCTTTTCCATCCCATGCTCCACATTTAGGGTTGTTATTGGACCATAAACATTTCTCAGAGTAGCTCCACAATCCTTGTTTCACTTGACCAGACGGTGTGTACTTCCCCATTCCACTCCTAATACATCGTGATAAGCAGTTCTTAATGCTCAATTCTGTAGCTAAATTCTGATTTCATATTATAATTATTGTTGTTATCTGCATTGTTGTTCATATTACTAATTCAACAGGTTTCTGTGTGAATGGTTTACGACCCAAAGTGAGCCTCATGCTCAGGAGAAAAACATAGACGTCACACAGCAGAGCTCTGTTTATAATCGTTAATAGACGCCGCTATAAACGATGCATTCGTTTGAAGTTATTATGATGGTCTTTGGTGGAGCATTGACTGCAGCTTCTGTAGAAAAGTCTGCTTGGATGTGTAGTCAGAGCCAAGAGTGATTGTGATGAGATGTGCTTCAGTGACACGCACTTTCTCCTAAGTTCGGAGTTTTATGTCCAGATTTATTGCGTCTGGCTTCTTCTGGTGCAGAATCATGATTCATATTTCACATAAATTATATTAAAAATTATATAAAACCTCTCACCTACTGACTGCTGGAGAAAGGCACCCGCTCCACCTGGAAGAATTAAGAAAATGGATCAATATTAAAAAAACAAAAACAGGAGAATTTATTTTACATTGATTAGCATATCTTACTCTATAAAGAAGATACGCACACCGTCGGGGAAAGAAAGAGATCCAAAATGTAGATCAAATTAGACTGAAGGTTTTTGTTTCCACAGGTTTTCTCACAGTCTAACAATTTTAATTGAATTTTTTTGTGCTTTTCTCAACATTTCTTTGTCTATGTCACCCTAGTGCCTCCTCAAAAATGAATAATGTATGCCTGTATGCAGCATTTATTTTGTGCTGATTCTCTTTTGACTGCTTATGTGAAAATAACCACCAATGTCCATGTAAATAACAACTTGATGCAAACATTATATCAGTTAAACATTTATGAAGCAGAGTTAGCATGAAATACCGTGCTAGGTTTTAGATTGGAGTTGTCCTAAAATGATAAAAAAATATTCCATAATATTGTTCTTGCTCAGAATGACTGTTCATTTTAACCTCCAAAGAAAACTAAACTGTACTACAGATAAGATATTATCTGCCCACAACCGCTTCTTCAAACCCCACTTGAAGAAATCTAAAATGTCCCTTTAAATGTAGTTTTAGTCTTGAAGTTAGAATTACCAAAATAATTTTTTTTTTTTGTTGACTGAATTTTGAATATGACCTAAGTAAGCTGCTGATTTTAATAATCACCACTTACTCTACTTAAAAGACCGAGGTGGATGAATGAACAGATTTTATTTTTCTCTCAGCTATTTAACTGTTAATATTGTGCCATACTGTCTGGTAAATGTTTATCAAAAAGGTCCATGAGGTTTATATGTAATATGACACAACATGGTTTTGTTGTTAAAGGGGCAGTGTTACGTTAAATTAACTTTTTTTGAGTTTTACATCACATTATAAAGGTATTCCCTCATTAAAAACCTACAGGGAATGTTACCTTGATTTTTTTCATGCATGTTTGAGAAATTCTTTAATCTCCATGGCAACCATTCAGCTGTGCAAAACACCTGGTTAGACCTAGCCCCGCCTTTGAGACGCAGCTCCTCCTCAGAGCTGCAGTCTCAAAGGCTTCTGCCTCTCAGAGCACTACTCCCTTGCCACTCTGCTCCTTCAAACTAGCCAGCGGCAATTAGCAAACACCTGGAGGAGCTGCACATCTGCTGAGCTCATTACACGAGTTTTTACCAGTTCAACACTGGTAAAAACTTTGAGGAGCGAATGTTGTGATGCCTTCCTGTAGTTTCATAAAGAGCAGGAGTTTTTAAAGAGACAGAGAAAACAATTTCAAGGCATTTAATTACAAAGTCATGTTTGATATTATTTTGATCATTATAACAACTGAAGGTCATAGTTACTTAATTGTGCTAAAAAGTGGTGCTATGTGCCTGGAAAACACATAATACTGCCCATTCAAATGTTCCTCCTTTGAAATGAATCCAGCTATTTAACGGCAGTAAAACTCTGTTTAAAAGGTGTGATGTGAGCGAATGATGTGAGACTATAAACGTCCGCATGTATAATGCTGTGTTACTGACAAAAGAATGCTGAGGCCAGATAACCCCACCAGCTCTCTATCCCGACTGCTGCTGATGATGTTGACCCTAAATTAGTCTCGAGAGAACGATGATAATGATGATGATGAAGGGGGTGGTGTTTATTTAGCCCTAGTCAGACCGGTGGGCGCAGGCTGTTGTAGCCTGGTGCCGTTCCATTCCAGAGAGTCTCACTTAAGCCTGATGGAGATGATGGATGGCCCCCTGGGCCACGGAGCCTCTGCTCTGCATCAGCAGGAGCGGCTCCTTCAGCTGACCCTGCAACACACACACAGCGAGGGAGGGAGACAGGGCCAGAGCTGCTGCTTTGTAACGGGTCACACAGGTAAGCCCAAAAGTATTCGTACCTTTAGTGATTTCAAAATTATTCTCTTTCATCCAGCAAGTTTGATTCTGACAGGAAAATAGAAAAGTACATCTCGGGGTGCTGTGAAGGCGCAGGGACAAAGCACAACCCACGTATTGAGGCCTTAGTCCTCGTGCCGGTGGTCGCAGGTTCGACTCCTGGCCTGGCGACATTTGTTGCACGTCTTCCCCCTCTTTTCTGTCAAACTACTTTCAAATAAAGGCCACAACAAAACCTTTAAAAAGAGACGTACATCTCAAAGGATAATGAACTATTACAAACTCTGTTCTGAAAAAGCTATTTATTAACATTTATTTTCTTATTTATTTGTTTATTTGCTTATTTCATTCTTTTATATTTTAAAATAAACACATGACATGTTGACATAAACAAACGTTTTGAAGAAAAAAAGCGTTATGTAGTCTACACCTTCTCTCTAAAGTCGATTCTCTTTACCATAAACAACTAAGCATCCATATAAACACATACAGACAGCCAATAAATATATATTAATAATAATAAAATAATAAGAGAGAACAAATATATATAGTAGCAAAGCAAAAACATATGTTAGCACTCAGATGAATCAGTGTAATTCATTATACCTTGATAGAATATTATATTTTATAATTTTCTGAAAAGTAAAAATGTATTCACTCTCCTTGGTTTATATAGACAAAATGTTCCATAAACAGATGCTCCATTTGTTTTGTTCTTTTAAAAAATCTCTGATCATCTCAAGTGCTCTCTCTATTAATACATGTTTTCTGCAAACGTTGTGTATTTTAAACGTAAGTTGCACAATATAGTAGTCCACCAAGTTGTGAAATGTCAGGGTTAAAGGTTAGGGTTAAACTTTGGATTGCATCAGCCAAACTCTTCTTATAATTGCTGTTCAGCTTTTTGCAAGTTTTCACTGGAATTGATCTAATGAGATGATTAACTCTTTGAGGTTGGAAGGCCTCCCTGCCATGACCCTCATCTTTAGTGAGTGCTACTAATTTCTTTTTCTTTGTGTTGCTTTTTTCAGGAAAATGTCCAAGACGTGTTTTTATTGCAGGAATTTCAGAATGAAAGAGATTAATCCTACACCTCTATTAGATCAGAGGAGCCAAAACTGATTTGAAAACTTATAAAAGAAAAAAAACTAGGAATAGAAAAAGAAAAACTCAAACTGAGTCTTTAGAAAAGCTGATGTGCCTGGATGGAGTCAAAGCTGTTTTTATTTATTTTTCTTCTTATTTATCACACAGGGATGTCAAGATAACTGGCAATCAGTGATCCATTAAATGTTTTAATGGTTCATCTTTCTCTTTCTTTTGGAGAACATTTTTTGTTACAGTGTTATGATGTTGATAAGAAAAACAAAAAAAAGGAAAGTGTTGAATCCCCTGATATGTACATAAATTTTGTCCTGCAGTGTTTTGAGAGAAACTGATTTATAAGCCAGATTTTTAATTTATTTTTGTCATGCAACCCCTTCAGCTGAAGGGCCTCAGATGTTTGGAAATGAATTTAACTTGTTAGAGGAAACTAAAATCTAGTGAAGTAAATTGTAATTGTATTTGTCAGGTTTTTGTTTTTTTTTAAATTTGGACTTATTGAAGTGACCAGAAACAAACACTTTATTTGATCAGATTTTTCGAAAGAAGGTGATGTTTCCACGGAGGAGGAGTTTCCTTAGTGCAATATCAGATTTCATTGGATTTGATTGAATTTTTTCTTGAGTCTGTAAATAACCAGCTTGTTGGTCAAACACAACCTGAAGAATCAAAGATGTAGAATCAGTTAAAGCACAAAATAAAAATCAGAAAATCAATCAAGAATAAGAGACGTATTAATTCACATTCAACACTGAGAGTTAAAAAAGCAACAGTGGTAAGAGCACGATGGGACTAAATACATGTTCTGAATGACACAAAATAATTAAAAAACTGAAATATACTTTCAAATAAATAATAATTTTATTTGCTTAACATTCAAATTACTCATAAGTTAACCATATAAGTAAATAAAAGTAGACTGGTACGGTGGAAACACTCATGCAGCAGAGGCCAGAAACTCCCAAATAAATGCTAATGTAGCCATGAACAAGGGTTGGGTTGTTTAAATAACATCTATGAAAGAGACTAAAAGTCTGTTCATGTATTTATGGAAACAAAATACAAACAACTTTCCAATTTTAAAAACATATTACCCCTGGAAATCATAAAACAACTTTAAAGTCTAGAGTAAACATCATATTATGTACAATATGCATAAATAAAGTATGTGCTACTGATTTCTGTAGTAGTTCTGTAGATTGCTTGCAATATAGTTGTGTTGTAAAACACAGCAACATATGGAGCTGACCTCTTCCTCTTCAGATCTTTTTTTAAAATAATTTAAAAGATCATTTAGAAGTTTCTGTCTGGCTTCACTGAATTAGACATGACTCATTAGACTGAGTATGGCTCATTTAAAAAAAATAAAATAAAATAAATTATTCATAATAAGAGGAAAATAAGATGTGTGACTTCTACATCTACATAGAAAGAGCATAAAATCCACAATGGTAAAAAAAATCTAAAACCAAAAACATTTTTCATGAGTCTTTAACATATTACATTTCCTTACACCTTTAAATTTTATTACCAAATTATTACAAATTTGTGCACACACATAATTATAAAAGGTATTTAAAGCAGAATAGGTGGAGTTCAACACGAAGAAGAAATAACTTTGAAAGGAAAAACTGGCTAAATGTGTGGAGAGAAGTATATTTCAGAAAGGTTTCAGAGGAAACGTTATTTGTGTTTAAGGTTTGGGAGTTAGTTTCAAGTGCAAGTTTAAAACAAACTGACTCTGTGGTCAATCTGAAGCAAGAACAGTTAAGCAAATGCAACAAAACGCATGCAGTTCGTATTTATGAACCACTCTAGAAGCTGAAATACCTTCACCTCTCCGTCTAAAGGATCATCACGGTGCAGAAACACACACGTTATTAAGGCGAAACTGACCTTTTTTTGTATTTGTGAGTCAAGCTCGTGGTATTACAAATCCATAGAGGTCGTCGGGGTACACAACATTTCTCTCAAGCTCTAAACACACCTTGGGCCTCTTGACGGCTGTTTCTGTCACTGGGAGCTAAAGTAAAGCTAAAACCCCTGAAACAGGCCATTACAACCCCACAAACCGCCCCCCTTCAAACACACCAGGATTTATACCGTTCCTGCTTTCTGTCTCTCACTGTTCAGCTCTGACTGCGCTCTCAGTCACTGCAGCCGCACAAAAACTGTTCATACACGTTCTGATTCATAGCTTTTACTGCGTTGTGACAAGTTAATATCTTAAACAATTTTTTAAAGTAATAAATAAAGACAAGCAGAATTTAGTTGACCAGAAATAAATTTAATCAGAAATGCTTCCCTATGTAAATGTATCCTTTTTTCCTTATAGTGAACACAAGAGACACACATGAGAGATTTTAAAGATTAATTACTGGAAGACAAAACAAAACTCTTCCTGACATTCTGCTTGAATCAGAGAAGGGATTAGTTTGAAATAAAGAAATATTTAATAAAAAGCCAATCTTTTTTAATACACTCAACCTTTTAATGCCTGTTTTGGACACAGTTTGGTTGCCATACATATAAAAAAAACCTTAAATCAAAGCTTGTTAAATTAGATTCCAACAAAAACAGCAAAAGAGTTTAAATATTCTCTTCTGCCAGAGAATAGAGATGTAAGGATATTGAAGAACATTTCAACATGAAAGGAAGCGAAACAATCAGATTCATGTGTTTAATGATTCATACAGTTAAACCCAAAATGAATCCCGTTGACAAATATAAAGTTAAAATTACTTCCATTCAACACAGATGTTTGTTTCTGATAGGAAATGAAACCAACATCTAACTACAGATAATAAAATTGTGCTAAAAGAATATCAAGGTTATTATTTTTTAAGTGTTTTGTTTATTTATTTTTTGTAAATGACATGTCAGAAAGTATTTACCCTCTATTCAGTAGATTAAAAAAACCTTTACTATGTTTACAACAGTCAAATTGCTCTTATATCCAAACATTTTTCCACTTAAATTCTGACTATATTCTGTATCTTTGGTGACAAACTCCAGGTTTTTGATGGTTGAACGCCTTCTTACAATCAGCCTGCTCTTTAAATCCCTCCATGGATTTTCTCCCAGATTCAAGTTGGAAATCTCCAAAACCTTAATGTTGCCTGAAATCAGTAGAAACATGATGGTAAAATTAACACAGCACTTCTGGGCTTAACTGTAAATTGTGTAGGCAACTGTAAAGAGCAACAAAGATTCAAATGATAATGACTGTATAAACTGAAGGGATAGAAGTGATTAAGTTGTTCTGTATTGTGTATTGTAATCTTAAAGCTCGTTTCTTTGTCTCTGGTGCATGACTGGTGAATTTTTTGCTGCTCTTACAGAACATCAGGACGTACCGCAGAGGAATTGAGTCATTTAGAAACCTTTGCAGAGTTCTTCTGGTACCGGGTTGTGAAGCGGACAGCCTCAGAACTCCCTCAGGATCTGGGTACTTAGATTTTAACGCCTCCGGGCCCGGATAGAGACGGCTGTAAGCTCAGCGTGCATCACAGCAGAATCTAACCTGACACCACATTGCATTTGCATACTGGTTAATATGTAGAGATATGCATTGAATTTAAGCTTAACTTAAACAGTTTTGTAAGCACACAATAGTGACGTCATCAAGAATATTAAAGCAGGTGTGGTACAGAAGAATAACTTGTAAGTCATTGGAAGTATTAGAGCAAATTACTACCTTTAAGGACTAAAGAAATAATAAATTATTGCAGTAATGATTCCGTAACCAGTTTAGTTTGAGTAACTAACATCCAAAACACACCAATGTGGAAAAATGTTTTAAGATTTTAAAAAATTCAACTCTTTGTTTTTATTATTCATCTTGAATCCATGCTTAGGTATTCTGAGTATGGCCACCCATGTCTTCTAATAAAAATATTTAAGAATAAATTAGTATAAAAGTAATTTTCAGTATATGGATAAAGCAAACATGGCCTCAAATTTTGAGAATTTTCATTTTATTCCTCCTATATAACTACTTCATTACTTTCTGATGTAAATTTTTAATTTGAGTGTACATTTGATGGTCAGAAATTAAATATAAGAAAATATAAAGGGACTGCCGACGAGAATTAGCGTATGCTATAATCAGGTACAGCACATCAAATGGTGACATTTATGTTTGAGCTGTATATCTTCCTTTTCTAAAAAAAAAAAAAAAAAAGTTTATTATTGTCAATACATTTTATTTGTTTATAAATAAATAGAAAACAGTGTTATGTTATCCTATTAGTTAATTATTTTATTTTGTGCATAGTAAGGCTGATTCAATGTTTGGCTCTTCTCAGTGTGTGTACTTACGACACACAGGGCAAAAATAATAAAACAAAGACCAGATGTAGACAAAAACAAGTTATGCAGTTCACAGGTTACATCACAGGAAACAAAGAGGAACAACAGATCAGTAAAACACATCAAATGTTATTAGTTAATATAAGTCAGGCTAATAACACACCAGATAGTAGTTTGTAGTAAATGCGTGTGTGTGGGTGTGTGTGTGGGTGTCATGGAAGTGTTGGCTGTAGTCGTGGTTATTTAGTAAACAACATTAACTTTTAAGACTATGGAATACCTCAAATGTATATAAATATTGCAATCAAAGACTCAAAACTAATTTGATTTAGAAAAAATAACAGATGTCTATCAGTTTATAGCTGCAAGCAAATAAATAAGACAGTGATATTTTACTTAATTGACTTTAAAAAGCAAACCAAGGAAAGCTGTACGTACAGGTGGAAAGAAGATTTTAAAAAATACTCCTAGCCTGGATTCTGTAGGTACTTGGTGAAGATTAACCTTTTGATAGAGCTTGTTAACCTAGAAGTAACTCCTGTAAGGACTCTGTCAGCGTAGCTAACCTGTAGGTATCCAGGTAGTTGCCTCTTAAGGTCTCGGTTTACTTTATGTAAGTACAGTCATAGGAACCCCAAGTACTCCATAGTGAATCCTCCAGTGGTAATGTCTCTTTCCATTATTATTTTCTCATTAGTACCTTTAGCTACTCTTTAGAGAACCTGAAAACAAAATAAATTACCAAGTATTTTTGTTTAGTTTCTAGTGCAAATGTAATAGTTCACTTGAAATAAGACAAAACTAACTTACAAATAACTTTTCAGCAAGTTATAGAGCTTGTTTTAAGTCAGTAATTCCTTAATACTGATGAAAAAGTTTTAGTTCCACTGGCAGATTATTTTCAAGATGTTTTTCCCATATTATAAGTGAAATAATCAGCCAGTGAAACTAATTACTTTTCCTCAATATTAAGAACTTATTTACTCAAAACAAGTTCCTATACTTAGGTGAAAAGTTACTTGTAAGTTAGTTTTGTCTTATTTCAAGTGTATTAAGATATTTGCAATAGAAATCAAACCATAAATACTTGGTAAGATTCTGTGTTTTTGGAGTGTACTACAAGAAGCATATCCTGTAGGTTGCATGTAATTAAGTCATCATGTACACTGTAAGTACTCCATAAGTACCTGGCAGGTAGCCTACGGGTGCCTATAGGGTTCATGTAAGTAGCAGGCTGTGTTACATGCCCCTCAGGCTCAGTTATTATCAGTAAATCTGACTGATCCTCCATCTTAAACCTGCACCCAGGTTGAGTTGGATCTGAAATCCAACTTCTGAAGGTAGTGTCGTAAAAATAGATTGTGAATCAAAATGACTCCAAAATGATAAACTGTGCTGTTTATTACATTTGAATTGTAAGTTCCACCCAAACAAAGTCTGAGAATATTGAAGTGCTCACACAAAAATCGAATGTTGTGTAAAGACAAAAGCTCTCTGACGGGACCATCAGTTCTTAGATGGAGCTTTGTTTCAGACCCCTGTAAGCAGCTGCTGACCAGGGCTCCAGTTCCCAGCTGAAGACTGCGCTGCCTATGTTTCAGCTCTTGTCAGATTTGTGCAACACTCGGCAGCAGCTGGCAGAGCAGCGCAGCATGAATAGAGATCCTCTCAACGAGGATTTATTAGTGCAGAACAAAACCAGGGAACCGGTCGCTGTTAGATCACATTTTCTCCGTCTGCATGATTCAGTTTCTGGGAAGATTTACTGCTGCCAGCACAACTCTGAGACATCAGAGAGCTGTTTCTTATGTTTCCATCACACGCAGGAAGGAAAGAGGAAATTGAACAAGGTGAATCCTGAGTATTTTGTGAATGGGGAAAATGTGGTTTTGGAAGTAAAGAGGTGGAAGCAGAAATGTTAATGAAGAAAGAGACAGTAGCAGAGGAGCCCAAAAACAAGCCAAATAGGAATCTGTGTGCTTGCTTAAACAAAAATCCTGCAAACTTAGCAAAACAATATTGAAATCCAATTAAATGCTAAGTGATTGCTTAATGTAAGTACAGCAGAAAATCTTGATTTCAGTCAAAGGCTTCAAGCCAGAACATGTGTTAAGCTGGATAAGAAGCATAAGTCTTAACTTTCCACATGAGAGAGACTGAATCTTTCCAGGTTGTGGCTTTCCATTACAGCTGTAGTGAACTGTGATTGGTGCTCTGGTGCAAATGATTCCAGGAGATGCTGTGACTGGCAGGGCTGAGCTTAACCAACCACATAACGGCCGAACCTCCTTACCGTTTTCACATGTGTGTCACTGCGTCATCTGTAAGAAGCAGAGCAAACGTTTTAGTTGACGTGCACATCATTTGGTGCTCCATGATAAAAGCAGTGGTTCAGGTTTATGACTGTAATATGAACAAAGTAATAACAGGATGCACGACATAGCAATCAAGAACAAAAAGGAACAAACAGTTACTTGGAGATTACAAACATTAATAAAAAGAAACGACAAAAGAAAGGAGAGAAGTCACTCTAGGCTAAAACTAGGCAATGAAAAACAAATCTGAAAGGTTAAAGGATGATAAATTGATGAAAAACAAGTGTTTATTTGGACAATTTCACAACGAAAGTGCTTTCACTCGCCCATGTTAACATGAGCGGCACATATGTCTAAATGTCCGTACCCAATCAGATATGAGCCAACAAGCTTCCAAATGTTAATAGTCTGTAGCCACGGATGAGAAATCGTCCTGGATGTTGGTGAGAGTGTGTGCTCTGACCATCTGCTGCCCAGCTGTGGGCTGATGTGTCCCAATGTCTCTGTTCTTCTTTCAGACTCAATCACAGCCAGTTCCAGTCCTTCAGCTGTGACTTGGCTAAGTGATGCAGAGATGCTTTACGAGAACGCTTAATGATGCACAACACTCAGCAGCCCTGCATCGTCAACAGACTTTACTGTTTACTTGACTTAGCACCTCTTTGTATAATGATAATAATAATAATAATAATAATAATAATAATAATAATAATAATGCATTGATTTAAGAGATAAAATTTTGACATATATAAATATTTAATGTCATTCTCCTCTAATTTTGTCTGCCTTATCAGTCAGTGACTGTCAAAGAATTTAGACTTTGCTTAAAATGTAACTTTATTTCTCCAAAATATTTACTTGTATCAATGAATAACAATAAAACATTGAAGTGTATAACACCAGAAGAATAGGCCGGGAAAGTATAAGTAAAAAATTATAATATTGTTGCTTTTGATTAGTCTAATTGAAAGCAAATATTTTTAAAATTCAATGAAAAAAAACAGAGAAATTTGATTTTCTCTCCAAAAATTTGCATTTGTCTATTTGAAATGTACCTGTAATAATTAATAATACGGATGGTACAAATTTGAATAACTCATGACAGCGTTATTTGAAGTGGGGACCGCCTGGGGGCGCTAGGGAGACCTCATAAAGTCAGAGGGAAGATGAGAAAAAAATGCAAAAATAAAAAAACCTGAATCTAATAAATCTTTAAATCATAAATTTTTGATTTTGTTTTTTTTAAATAAAGTCTAATCTGTATTTCAGTCATTATTATAAAACACAAGTAAAAAAAATAATCTTATTAGCAATTTTGACTGCCAGCCAATCATCTCTCTGATTGGCTGCAGTCAGTTTTATGAAGCTGCTTTGCTTCTTGAGCATAGCAAGCTCGAAAAACACCAAGACACTGACCTAAAAACACAATGTTACTGTAAAACACAAGTAACTTTATAGTAATATAAAACACAAGAAAAATTACCAATTTGCCATTTTCAATCCCTCTGAATACCTGCCAGTCAATTTATCAAGATTTTTACTCCTCAAGCTAATATAGAAATCACAAAATGGATAAGAAAGTTTCTGACAAGAAAAATAATATATTATTCTAAATATAAGTAGCTTTATAGTAATAAAATACAAAAGTAAAATAACTTATTTTCCATTTTTATCCCTTTGATTGGTTGTCAGTCAAATTGATCAAGCTGCTTTGCTCCTCACGCATTAAATGTGAAATATAGTTTCTGACAAGAAAAAGACTGAAGGAACTGTCCAGCCATCCTGCTGTGGAGGACACTGCTGCAAAAAAATCCCAAAACAAACAAAAAAAGAACTCATGACTAACTAAAATCAGAAATAACGATATCATGCTAATGTAATAATGTAATAATTATTCAATAATCGACAGAAGGAAGAAAAAGACAATGTTTCCTTATATATTTTGCAGCATTATCTGTGAGTTTGCAATCAGAAACTAATGCTGTTACCACCAACAACTTAAGATATTTTAAGCTCACAGTGCTGCCCTGTTTTGTAGAGATTAAACTTAGCAAATGTTAAATAGTTATTGTAGTTTTAACTGAGGTTCCAGGTCATTATTATCACTAAAAAATTAGGTACCTGCCAAGTTAAGAAGGAGTGGAAATGTATTTTTTTGTTTACTACTGCTGTTGCTAGACAAAGAAAAGTTTTTGGGGACAGGACATGTTAGCAACAAACAATGTGCTTAAAATGATGAAAACATAAAACATCAGACAAAAATTAACAAAATAAACATTGCAGTGAAATAATAAAGTAAATAATTGAAAGCTGGAGGAAAATTGTACTACCTCCTGAAAAATGTTACAAATCTTGTATTTTACCTCCTTTGTTTTCTCTATATTTAATTATGTGTGTCCATTTTTCACTTACAGCTCTGCTTCTTTAATAATAGTCTTCCTTTAAATCCAAGGTGATTTTTTACTGAATATTTCATGGATTTCACTTGAACATAATTTCTTTAGAAATTATTAAGACTGAGGCCAAGTTCCTTTAAATCTAGACAAAAATGATAATTTTAGTGTAGATCTGTTTGAAGTTGCTTTTGAACCATAATAAATGAAACACTGACCAACATTTTGATGGGTAACGATGTGTAATGTTTGCTGGTTTTCTCAATTGTTTTCAATGACTTTGTATTTTTTCTGTTTTTATGAAGCAAAGCACTTTGAACTGCTTTGTTGCTGAAATGTGCTACGCAAATAAACTTGATTGATTGATCAGTTCTGCTGCTCTAGTTTCATTTCTGACTCATTGGTTTCTGCCCATTGTGGCAGATTTTCTTTAGGTTGGGTTGGTTACTCTTGGGTTTGATGTGGGTATGTTCCTGTGACTTTCCTTTCCTAGTTCTTACTGAAACTGAACATTTGAATCCCACACAAAGCAGGTCGGCTCTACCAAAACTCCCTCCGCAGGGAATGAATCCGAACACAACAAAGTCAGCAGAACCTGCGAACAAGCAGAGCAAGAGGAGAACCATGCAGCAGCCGTGATGGATTGTGTGTTTCCGTCTGGTTGCCGATGTGCTCAGAACCAAGCATACAGAAAGCAGTGGTGAGGGCTTCAAGTATCAGGAACCACTCATCATCTTAAAGATCATCGCAGGTCAAAGCCCCTCCCAGACACATGAACAGGCGCACACAGAGACAAGGTCAAGCACTTAACCTGCTCTAATCACAGGCGCCATTAACATCATCACAGTATTATGTGAAAATCAACACAGTGACACAAACTTTCCATCATTTTAATATTTCAAATGAGAAGGGCCTAATTATCCTGCAGCCAGAGAAAAGCCTGTAGAACCGCTGAGGCCTCCGACTGTTTACCACAAGCTTATTTAGAAAAACTTAACATGTTTTCTATTTTGCTCATTAGTTTTTTGTGTATGTTAGAAACCATATTATACAACCACAATTATATTATATTAATTATATTATATTTCAACTTAATTTCATTAAGTAGAATTAATATTATAAAATAAATGAAATAAAATTTAAAAAAGTAAAATAAAATATTACATGTAATTTATCAAAAGTAGTTTTTGATAAATTTGTATTGTCTATCTATCTATCTATCATCTATCTATCTATCTATCTATCATCTATCTATCTATCTATCTATCTATCATCTATCTATCTATCTATCTATCTATCTATCTATCTATCAGCATATATTTACACAAATGCTAGAAATTTTATAAAATAATAAGTTTACTAAGAGCATGGCTACGTTAAAAAAAGTTAGCAAAATAGTATGAAATTCAGGTTAAATTAGAAAATTAAAAGAATTCCTGGATGGATGGATGGATGGATGGATGGATGGATGGATGGATGGATGGATGGATGGATGGATGGATGGATGGATGGAT
>CAEFZY010074244.1:0-17560 GCA_903066815.1 Brachyrhaphis roseni
TCGCGGATACAAGCGGCCGAAATGGGTTTTCTCCGTAGGGTGGCTGGGCTCTCCCTTAGAGATAGGGTGAGAAGCTCGGACATCCGGGAGGGACTCAGAGTAGAGCCGCTGCTCCTTCACGTCGAGAGGAGCCAGTTGAGGTGGCTCGGGCATCTGGTCAGGATGCCTCCTGGACGCCTCCCCGGTGAGGTGTTTCAGGCACGTACCACCCGGAGGAGACCCCGGGGAAGACCCAGGACAAGCTGGAGGGACTGTGTCTTCCGGCTGGCCTGGGAACGCCTTGGGATTCCCCCGAAGGAGCTGGAAGAAGTGGCTGGGGAGAGGGACGTCTGGGCCTCCCTTCTGAAACTGCTACCCCCGCGACCGACCCCGGATAAGCGGTAGACAATGGATGGATGGAGAGAGCAAGTTGGTGGCCTGGTTTCTCTTGAGATCTCAGTAAAGTTGTGATGCAATGTTAGATTTGTCAAGAACAGAAACAAACACAACAGAAGGAACCATTGATTTCCACTCCTTTGCCTGATCGACCATGGAAAAAAATTGGTGTTGACATGCATAAGAACAGCTATCTTATTATATCAGATTATTACTCTTGATTTCTGAAGGTTTTACACCTGCCATATACAACAACCAGCCAATTCAGAGGCTTAAAGCAACCTTTGCTAGGTTTGGAATTCCAGATGAAACTGTGAGCAACAATGGACCCCAGTACTCCAGTGCAGAATTTCAGCTGCTGGCAAGTGAGTTTGATTTTAAACACATCACATCTAGCACTCACCATTCACAAAGAAGTGGTCAAGCAGAGAGAGCAGTGCAGACTGAAGTGGATCCTTCAAAATAAAGACGCTCTATTAGCTCTTATGTGCTACAGATCAACTCCATGTTCCACAACAGGAGTCAGTCCAGCAGAACTTCTCATGGGGAGAAAGATCAGAACAACACTAACAACATTAGAGAGTAACCTTCGACCCAAAGGGCCCAACAGAAAAGCTGTGAAGCTTGTGAGAAAGCCAAACAAGCTTTTTATTACAACCGTCGCCATGGAGCCAGACTTCTCCCACAGTTATGACCTGAAGACAAAGTCTTCACCAAGTTAGATTCAGAAAAGACTTGGGGGTCTCCAGCAGTTGTTCTGAAGGAGTCCGTGACTCCAAGATTCTTTCTCATCAACACAGTGGTGCTGCGTCAAAATCGTCATCATCTCAGAGCTAGAACTGCATAATTATATCGATTCTACGATATTTAACGATATTTTTCCACCCTCAGAAGGTATCGATTTTTCATCCGCGAGTATTGGTATGCTAAACCATAGGGGTCCATAGGCTTATACAGTCTTTTTAACAAGTTTGTTTTTTGACGGAACAGCAGCAAGACTCCGCCTCCCCGGTCTCACTTTCAACTTGCGCTTAAAGTGCACATTACAAACTACACACCAGTTTTTAAATTGTTTTAATAGGCAAAGTAAAACCGGAGTTATGCTAAAATAACTAAACCATATTTTTCCAAATGTCAGAGAAATGTTAAAAGCCAGATTTTGTGGGAATGTGACAGGAAATGAGCTTCCAAACGTAAAAAAAAATAAACACAACATCAGATTCCTTTGTTTTTGGAAATCTCAAATCTTCAATAAATAACAATGGGCTGTATTTTGTTGCCAAGAAATGAAGTAAAGTTGCGCAAGTAACCATGAAAGAAAAGCAGAATGGAGTAGCGCCACAAACGCAAAAGCAGCATTAATGCAAAGTTTGGATATTGGAGCGACTGATGGCATCCACTTCGCAATTTGTTTTTAGTTTAGTGGTTTCTGTTTTGTATATAAAGAATTACCTGTAGAATGAACGCACAGGATGCAGTGGCACTCTGTTTTGAGCTGGAAGATGAAGAGGGGAAATCCGCAGCCGAAGTCTGAACGCAATAAGGATTGTCATGACGACGATGGCTGATCGATCATTCTTATTAGCAACTGACAAAGAGTATCAGAGACCAAGAGTACGATGAGATCCTGGCAGTCTGAAAAGTAGCTAGTCAGAGATCCAAGCAGGATCTCTGAGTAGCTGCCATTCATTTTGTCTAGCTGTAGACTGTTAGACTCTGATTAAAAGCACCAACTACACAATACCTGACCCTGATTGGACAGTTTTCAGTTAATTAAATCCAAGTCTATGGAACACAAAATGTCACTAAAATCACTCTTTCCTTCTAAAATCTTTTAGAAAATTGTAAAAGTGGAGACTTCCGGTGTCATGACGATTAGTACGGCAGCATAGAAAAGAGGTCCTGCATTGCTAGATATGAAAGCCCCCCTATTCCAATGTGTTAACGCGTTAAAAGTTACTCTCTCGCAAGAAGAATGAGTGGGGATAAAAACAAGAAGGGAAAAGTCCAGTCTCGGAACTCAGAAATGAGACACGAAAGCAAAGCTGGCGGAACACACTCGGCCGAGGAAGGAGAGAAGATGGCAGATGAGGCCTTGCCTGCTACAATTAGCTCACTAAGAAAAGTGGTGGGTGAAGTAATGGCAGAGCGCATGCGGGACCTCAAATCAGAAATGAAGAATGAGATAGCGCAAGTGAGAATGAGCTTAAAGGAGGAAATTAAAGTTCTATTGAGCGAGCTGACAAACTAAATAAACGCTGCTATCAACAAGACCGAGGAGATTGGGAAGCGTCTTGGAGAAATGGAGAAGAGCATGGCGGAGAAAGAGAGATGGGACATTGGAGTGAGAGATGCTATCGTCCAGCTGCTAAATGACCAGAAATTACTTAGGGAGAAGATTACGGATTTGGAAGGACGCTCACGCCGGAACAACTTGCGGATATATGGCATCCCTGAAAATGCTGAAGGTACCTCAATGCAGAGGCATGTGGAAAACATGCTAAAAACTGAACTCGGGGACAGTTTGGATTTAGGCAGTGAGAAGAATCTGGGAATAGAGAGAGCCCACAGAGCGCTGGGTGCGTAGCCTCCGACGGGGGCTCCACCTCAGTCCACAGTGGTACACTTCCTGAAATTTAACATTAAAGGACAAATCCTCCGTGCGGCGTGGAAGAAGCCTATATATATACAAGAAAAACGCATATTCTTCGACCACAACTATGCTGAAAACATACAACTAAAGAGGAAAGAGTATGCTCCGGTTAAGAAAGTGCTTAAGGAGAATGGTATCTGGTTCCAAACCCTGCTGGCCAAAATGCGCATGCACTTCGACTCCGGTATGGTCATCTACAACAACGCGGAGGAGGATGCGCTGGACCTGAGAATACATGAATTCACGGTGGGACCGGTGTCTCTAAACAGATCCAAAGCATCACAGCGGAGACGATCAACAATCTTCTGCCAACGGATATAGTGGGATCGAGACGCATTGGGAGTGCGCCTGACCTGCGAGAGAGCGCACAGGAAACGCTGAAGGTGTTCCAGAAGCCAGGCGGAAAGGACGTCGCTATGGAGGAATAATTTTCCTTATTTTTACCGAAGAAACATTTGATCACCTCACAGCGAGAGCTCCAGGCCAGCTGATTAGTATTATTCAGAGCGTCACGGGGTGGCCGGCTCTGCACAGGAGCATGGTGAGGACTGTGACCTCCCTTCATAACCGGAGTGATGAAGAACCGATGCAGGGGACTCTTATATTAACCTTTTCAGTTTCCTTCCATTAACTAGGCAAGGGCCCCACGTAGTGGCCATTTCCCCCTACACTAAGAGGAATAAGGGATCCTCTTGTTTGGAAGACCTGTTCATTGTTATAAGTTCTGTGTTAATGTATTTTTGTTTTTTGTGTGTTCTGAGGGCTGGGAGTGTTGTCATGCAGGTGGAAAAAAACATGTTAATGTTTAGAGGATATGCAGTATTATAATATACAGACTTAGAATGTAAATGGTATAAAAAATTTTAATTTACTTCTAAATTCAAAAATGGATACAACTAGCAGAGAGCGAAGAAGGACTCATTTAGAAAAGCAATTCAAAAAACTCTTTCAAGAATTGGGACTCACAGATATATGGAGATATTTTCATAAACAGGACTGTGAATTTACTTTTTACTCTACTAGGCGTAATGTACATACTAGAATTTATTATTTTTTTATGTTCAATAGGGACCTTCACAGAGTGAAAGATTGTATAATAGACCAAAGGGATATTTCTGATCACTCAGGTTTAAATATGAAAGTTAATTTAATTAGAAATCCTAAAAACACCTTATGGAGGCTCAACACAAGCTTATTAAATAGTAATGCATTCAAAACGGAAATGGCAGGAGAGGAGCTTAAAAGTTACTTAGAATTTAATGATAATGGAACAGTTAGCCCTACAATTCTGTGGGACACAGCTAAAGCATATTAGGGGTAAAATAATTGCAAAATGTGCTAATTTGAAGAAGATTACAGCAAAAAAAAAAAAAATAACAGACTTGCAGGAAAATTTAAAAAGATTGGAGCTGCTGCATTCAATTAACAAAAGCCCCTCCATACTAGAACAAATGAGGCCTATTAAGCAGGAGATTCACAAAATTTTAAGTGAAGAAATCGAAAAAAAAAAAAATTCAATATATGAGGCAGATATGAGGCAGGGCCTAAAGCTGCTAAGGTGCTTTAGTGGAGGCTTAGGAAACAACAGGTGGAAAACACAATCTATAAAGTTCGGAACCCAAAAACTAACACGATAACTAATAAACTTGAAGAAATTCAGAGATCATTTGAAGGGTACTATGCAGCTCTGTACACACAGCCAGACAAAATAGATAATCAAACAATTCAAAACTTTCTTAACTCCCTGGATCTTCCATCTCTAGGAAAAAAACAAAATGACAAGTTAATGGCAGAAATATCAGCTGAGGAAATTGTCCGTGGGATATCAAATCTCAAGACTAGCAAATCTCCAGGCTGTGATGGGTTCCCTCCTGAATGGTATAAGGCCATGAAGGAATCTGTTCTCCCACTATTAAAGGCTTCCTTCAACTACACCCTGGAAGGAGGCGCTCTTCTGCCATCATGGCGAGAGGCATTTATATCGGTCATACCAAAGGTGGGGAAGGACAAAACGGATCCTAAAGGGTATAGACCAATTAGAGTATAGACCAATTGTATTAAACATAAACTACAAACTATACGCAGCAATATTAGCTAAGAGATGAAATTCCTGATGCCTTCCCTGATAGGTGAGGACCAGACAGGTTTCATTGGTAATAGACAAACACATGATAGTATAAGGAGGGCCATTCAAGTTATTGATCATATAATTAAAGAAAAATCAAGTGCAGTCCTTCTCAGTTTAGATGCCGAGAAGGCATATGATACTGTAGGGTGGGAGTTTCTGTTTGAAGTAATGAGGAGATTTGGCTTCTGTGATAGATTTATTCAATGTATAAAAACTATATATTCCTTGCCAAAAGCAAGAATTAAAATTAATGGAAGCCTTTTGAATCAAATAACATTGCAACGAGGATGCAGGAAAGGCTGCCCACTAAGCCCATTACTCTTTAATCTTTTTATCGAACCACTGGCTCAGGATATTAGGGAGGAGTCTGGGTTGGAGGGGGTGACAATAGGGAATGTGGAAAACAAAATATGTTTATATGCAGATGATGTTTTAGTAGTAATTAAAAACCCTGAATCTGGTATTCCATCGCTTATGAGCATCCTGGAAATATATGGCAGACTCTCAGGATATAAACTGAACATACAAAAAACTCAAATTCTGACTTTCCATTTTGTCCCGTCAAAACAGTTAATAAATAGTGATCAATTTAATTGGCATCAATTACAAATAGAGTATTTGGGGGTTATGTTAACAAAAAATTTGGCTCAATTATATGAAGTCAATTACAAACAAATAAATAAGAAAACATATGAGGACCTGGATAGGTGGAGCCTGCTTCCCCTTGACCTCGGCAGCAGAATCCGAATAATAAAGATAAATGTCCTTCCAAGATTATTGTACATATTTGCAGCTCTTCCAGTAGAGGTTCCAGTAAAGCAATTTAGGGAGTGGGATAAGCATTTTTCGAGGTTTACATGGAGCAATAAAAGGCCAAGAGTAAGATACTCGACCCTGCAGCTGCCTGGGGATTGGAGAGGTATGGGTCTGCCTTGCCTGGCGGATTATTACGTGTCTGCCCAGATTAGACCTCAAGTGTGCTGGTGTAACCCAACCTATGAGGCTAAATGGAAGGACATTGAGCTTTCTTTATTGGACTTCCCTGTACAGTCTGTGTTGGGATGTCTGGACGGTCTGCCCCAGGTATACCAATTACAAAATTTGTGTTTGAGTTTCTCTTTGAAGAAGTGGGCAGAGGTGGTTAAAAAATTCAATCTCCACAAACAGATAGGAGCATTGAGTTGGCCTGTGTACCACCCGCATTTCCTTCCAGCATCGATAGACCACAAATATGGAAGATGGGTGAAACAGGGAATCACTGCATTCTGTAATATAATTAAAAATGGGGAGTTAGTAAAATTTGAGGATTTGTGTCGGACTTATGAGGTGGGCAGAGAAGATTTTTACCGTTATTTGTAGGTCCGAAGCTTCTTTAGGAAGGAAATCAAAATCCCTGACTTGGATGCAGAGCCAGGAGTAGTACAAATATTTATGGATTCATATGCTGGTAAAAATACAAAAGGAGTCATTGGCAAATATTACAGAAATTTAGCAACCATGAATAAGAACGCAACTGATTATATCAGAAACGAGGGGAAAAGGAAGCAGATGTAATAATTTCACCTGAGGCTTGGATGCAGATTTGGGGCAACACTCTGTCTACCACAAATTCTTTAACATGGCGCGATTTCTGCTGGAAGAATCTAATCAAATTTTTTATTACGCCAAAGCAGAGATCGAAGCTGGGTGATCACAGTCCTCTTGCTGGAGGGAGTGCGGTGTGATCTCTGCGGGTTGCTTTCATATGTTTTGGGATTGTCCGGAGTTGAAGACCTTCTGGAAGGACGTTAATCGATTAATCTATGAAATTATGGGTATAACCTTAGTTTTGTCATTTCCTGCCATGTACCTTGGAATACTCCCTGACGGACTCAGTAATGGGGATACATACCTGTTGAAGATATTTATGATTACAAGCAAGAAAGCAATCACTAAATGCTGGCTCCAACCCAGACCCCCTACTCTGAAGCTTCTGGTGATTATAAATCTGATCCACAAAATGGAAACGTTGACTTTTACAAAAAGGCTCAAGAAGGAGAAAGGAGAGAGACTTTGGGAAAGATGGGATTATTTTATTGCCAAAGGTGTGTAACAGTTAATTTGTGTGACTCCACATCACTTGGAGAGACACCTGGGAGATTTTCTCTGTTTAATTTTTGAGACTTCATACAGTGAAATGTCTGTTAAACTGTAATGTTAATCAGTATGACTGCCTGCCACCTCCCCAAGCGCTCGTGTTTGATTGTGTGTACTTGTATGTTTAAAAACTAATAAAAATAAAGAATAAAAAAAAGAAAATTGTAAAAGCGAATTGAATCGTATCGCCTGCCAAATATCGTGATATATATCGTATCGTGATCAGAATATCATATATTGTATCGTATTGTGAGATTATTGTATCGCTACACCCCTACTCAGAGCTGAACCATCTGCACAACCTGCTTTAACTGAAACTGCTGAGATGGACAGTAGTGTCCCAGCACAGTAGTGCTACGGGGCACTACAGTAGTCTAGATTCTGCTTTTGCGGACTCGAGGTCCCAGCACCCACCCCTACGAGTGCACCAGGACAGATTCAAACTAGATACGGATGCTATCTGTATCTAAAAAAAAAAAAAAAGTCAATCAATTGAATTTCTTTCTTAGACCGCAACCCACTTCCTCCATTTATATTATTATTATTATTATTATTATTGTCACAGTTCTGATTACAGATGCTCTCAGTGAGTGCCGGCTGGAGACATCCTCGAAGGAAGCGGGTCCAAGTGGAAAACCATTTGGACCAACCCATCGATATAATCTGCATCAGAGGAAGGCCTGATGCAGATTACAATCCCCTCCCTCTTTTAGGGGGAGGGGATTATTAATTTAAAAAAAAAGGAGGGGAAATAGAAGAGAAGTAAGTATGTGTGTATGTTCATGGAACTATCTTAATTTGGTAATCTTGATTTTGAACATTATAAAAGTGAGCTAGTATTTTCAGTTATGTTTTAAATTGCATACTTTACTATATTTAGGAAGTATAAAGAGGTTCATTTAAATCTTTAATTATAGTATTCAACTATAATTAAAAATATCCACAGGCATGAAGTAACATCTGTATAGAAAGACTGACTACAATTAGTTATTGTGGCTAACAAAGAATCCATTAATAGCGTTTAAAGTTTCTACAAACATAGTTTGTTGGGGGGTTTTTTCTAAAAAAAAAAAAAAAAAAAAAAAAAAAAGGAGAGGGGGATGTCATATATAGAACTCTGTTACTTTATGTTACTGTTACTGTGGTTACAGCACAAGATTCTTGTATACTGTGTCGGGGTCTGGGGGTAAACCGTTAGAGCTGCCGTCCGTTGGTGTGTGTGTTTTTGCAACAGTCAATAAAACTTAAAAGACAAAAACTAAAGCTCTCCATTCCACAAATACATCTTTAAAAATGCATTTTTGCTGAAAACAAGTAGGCGGAGCCATCAATTGGGACCTTCTACTAATCTACTGTTTTCATTATCGGCAGATAAAAAGCAGGTTGAGGAAAGCTGGCATCAGCTGCAGGGCAAGGGGACAAGATGCTCAACACAAATCTGCTGTGATTGTAAAGGGGAGTTTAGGGCTAACTGGCTAAAACTGAAGTGTCAAGTCAGATGAGCGTTCAACAGCTTTTCTGAGCCCACCTGCCCAAATAAGACACCGACAACTGGCGGCATCGATAAGTTCTACTAACTCTGTTATTTCTATTAAGTCTTAATGCAAGATAAACTTCCACAACTCAGTGCACAAAACTGAGTAACTTCATCTTCAACTACAAACAATACATGTCACTAACCTTATTTGCAAGTCAACAATTTTCGCTTTGGCCGTGTCCAACCGTTTGTTTTGATGGTACAGCTAACCGTCGTTAGCTGCTATGCTAACGCTACCTGACCAAATATCACGGTAACTTAACTCAGGTCGTCTCCCCAAAGCAGACGTAACTAAGAAACGAGTTAGCATCTCACACACGGGTTCTCCTCATTTGGAAATGACAGTAAGAATTGAATTTACCTTTGGGCGGGAGGCCTGGGAAACCAGCCGGGGCCTCTGGATGCTGATGGCTCAGCTGACAAAAAGCAGTCGGAGACAGCGGTGCGCCCTGCTGCAGCTGCGCCGCTACACCCGCTCACATTCCCCGCTCCTCTGAGGCAGTTGCCAGCCGCCCCTGCTCACCGTTTGATACCGCTCTGACAGATTCACATTCCCATAAACAGGTCCTAACAGTTACCGAGGTACTGTTTTCATCCCTTTGTGGTCCCCGTTGTCTTCTCTGTGTTATATTTTTACACCCACAATGCAACGCGTAACCCACACTGTGTCATACTGGAAGAAACAGGAAGTGTCACATTTGGCGACACAAGCGTCACCTCGGAAACCGAAACACTTCCACTTCATTCCTACAGTCAGAACGGTCTCAGCGTGAGATCAGGTCGGATAGCTCAAAATGGGTTGAAGATTAACATTGTTTTCCTTTCAACAGAATTACATTTAGTTTATTTTTTATTTTTCGTAGATATAACTGTAATTAAAACTACAAGCAGTGTTTGAGGCCCTCACAGCTCAGCGACGCTCTGGTGTTCTGTCAGATCAGCATATGCTTAGCACGAACTGATGGCTATATCTATCAGACAAGTATACACTGTCATTACCATATGATTTTATTTAATCAGCAACATGTTCATGTGATTAACGTCAGAGACGTTAATCACATCACTATGTGATTAAAGTGTGTGTGAACAATTGTAGTGGTTTACGCGGGTTTGTCCGCCTGAAGTGGTGTTTGAATTCAGGTCCACTATTATTTGGATTGACAATGAATGGTTGAAGTTAATGGAAAAACCCCTTATTTGTCTATAGGGGCGCTGGTAGGAATCTTGGGCCCATGACAAAAAATTAAATTGGGCCCCCCACATGCAGCTGCTGTTACAATTTCTTGACTGTGTCTGACCAATCAAAAGTGTAACAGTTTTAAAGGCTTGCAACTGCCTTTCTTTCTTTGGTCCAATACTGATAACTAGCACAATATTTACTGCTCATGAATTTTACATCCAACAGTCCACATACAGTATGCAAATAGGTTGCTTAATTTTTTTTCTATTAGTTTTAGATTACTGAAATGTCTCTCTCCATGAGCAACAGTCATAGGCAACGTGCAAAATATACATGAAGCAATCCAGACTTCTCAAAAAATGCTATGTAGTTGCATTTTATTCAAGCTGCAGTATATAACTTTAATAAAAAATATGTTTTCTCCATATTTGTTAAAGCTGTCACCATGTTGTAAGAGTTTGTTACGAGTCAGATAATCTGTGAAAACAATCAATCTCCTCTACCTGCTTCCTGAGCTGCTATTGCTAGCTAAGGTAATGCAACATTCCGGCCAAAATAACCAATCAGAACCAGTAGGAGGGTCTTAGTGCTGTCAATCAACGTCATTCACTCACTGCTATATGTGCTAATACTAGAAAAACAACTTATCAATACAGGAAAAATGTTTATCTGCTGTCATTGGTAGCTATGCTAACTAGACTGAGCATTCACAACAGGCTGCGCTTGCTGCAGCATAAGGATGAGCAGCCACATGAGATTGTGATTGACAGCACTAAAACTCTCCTGTCTCTGATTAGCTGTTTCTAGATAGTACTGGGAGAAGGCAGAGGAAATATATTTTTCACAGATTCTCTTATGCCATATTGTCACAACCAATGATGGCATAGTTACTTTGAAAAAGTAACTCAGATTACTGATTACTCCTTGAAAAAGTAACTTAGTTAGATTACTGATTACTTGATTTGGAAAGTAACTAAGTTACATTAAAAGTAACTTTTTCAGTTACTTTCAGCAGCTGCTAACAACAACACTCTGCCACCTGTGAAAATGACATTGATCTTTGCCAATACTTAATTGTAAGTTATTTTATAATGGTAACATCAACAATGTGCCTCCACTTTTAAGATTGAACTGAAGCAGAGATTGTTTAATGGTTACAACAGTACAAAAAAAAAATGTTCGTAATTTGTGTGTTTTTGTGTGGTCCACTGTTGTCTGGAAAACTCTAAGAAGGATTTTAAAGCCCCAGCTTCCCTCCCCCCAGGCTCCAAGTTGTGCGTTACGGCCCTGCGTTTGGTGTCAGAGCGCAGTGCAAAGAGCTCCTTTTGCGGCTCCACAACTCACATCGCCTTCTGCACATATTTGTGACACTTATCTTAATATTAATGATTATAATGGCATTTAGTTGCACAACTTGACAGACTCATTCATTCGTGGCTGTTTTCACGTTTATTGCGCTGTTCATATTAGTCTCGATGTTTGCAGTTTTCTGGAGCCCAAAGCGAAGCTTGACGTCAATCAGAGTAATATATTAATTTGATATTAACAAAGACACAGCTGGACGGATCATCCAGAAAATGATGGACAGAGAGAGTCTGACTAAAACTACCTTAATGATTGACAAATTCTGGGATTTATTATGAACCTCTGCTTATTTCCAGGCCCAAATGAGAAACTTCACGTTCAAAAACGAGCCCAAAAAGGTGCAACCCGCGACTCATTAAATTTGCAAGCGACTGTGAAGTAGATTTTTCTTTAAAGAGAAAATGTTTTATTTGCATCATACATTGTTCCTTTATGTATCACATAAATGTAACATTATTGTATCACAGTCAGGATGTTTTCTGTGTCTGCTGAAGAGGGTGTGCAAACTATTTAAACAACAGGTGTCTGCTGAACTTTCCCAGGCAGTTTGTCTGGGAACTTGCTGTTTTTCCCGTGGCCTTCGCAGCACGGAGATAGAGTGTTTAGTTTTCACATCCCATAGACATGATAGTGAATGAGAATACAGAGCTGAACTGTTTTGTCTGCCTTTTCTCTCTCCTTTGTTTTGGTCCTTGATGATTAAGTCTCCGCCTTGGTTAGCTGAGAGAGGTGAATATAACAACTAAGTAACTCTGAGTTCGTTAGAACGGTTATTTCCTCAGTCCGTGAACTTTCTGTTCTCCGGCCGTAAGCGCAATAAAGATGATTTTGCTCCCTGACTGTTGTCTGGACCTCAGTCTCTGAATTGTGCACTTCACACGACTTTAACAAAAAAAGGGAAAAAAAGCCCAAAGCCACTTATAACAATCAAACTTGGCGACAGAAACTCAAAATTTTGTTGGTGGAAAAACAGTTCCTGTTTTCCACCAACAAAATGTGCATCTCCCTCCATTGTTTACATTTCTGTCGCATAAAGACATCGGTCACTCGACAAGACGCGTAGAGAAAATACAATTAAATAACAAAAGATGGTAGTAACGTACAGTAACGCAAAGTGATTTTGATAAGTAACTGTAGTCTGACTACTGGATTTGAAATAGCAACCCGTTAGATTACTCGTTACTGAAAAAAGTGGTCCGACGACAGTAACGCATTACTAACCCTAACCCTAAATTTTTTAGAAGAGTTACATACTACAGCTTTAATTTCACTTAGGAGAGGACGGGTCAAGAGAGACGTGGGTTAGAGCTACTGCTGACAGACTCATCTGTTGTTAAGTGGTAAAAGATACAGGTACAAGTTCAATATATAGATATGTTGGTAATTTCATTCCTTAATTCATTAAATGCTAGTGAAATGGACGCAAACTGTAGTCTGTAGCTCTGCTAACTATGCTGAATGGTTGATAATCTCACACAGTCTACCCACCTCTTCGAGAAAAACTGGGTTACAAATTGACACTCTTGCCTTTTTCTCTCTCCCTCTGTCTATTTTTTATTTTTTTGAAAACCTGATTTTAACATTTTTCTTAGTAGCATAGTAACTACCACAGTCATTCTTACATTCCACTGACTGCTGCTGAACACCGTCACCGTCAAGCTCCAAGCAGGAACGAACCATTTTATGCAGATCCAGGGGGGTTCAGGGCAAATGTGAGCTTTTTGGTCTGGCAGAGGTAACAAAAATTTTTACTGCTAAAGATAATCTTTGAAAATACAATATGATTAATTTTGTAATTGACAGGGTCCCAATTTTTTTATTTATTTCTATGAACAAAAAATAAATAAATAAATTGTGGAGGGCCCCCCACCATATAGGGGGAAAAAGTTATTGTGATAACTTTTCCCCCCTATACAGCACCTCTGGGTTCCAGTGCATCCCTTAGATGAACCCAAAACCGCAGTTATCACACCTTTTGGCCTTTATGAGTGTTTAGAGATGCCCTTTGGTCTTAAAGGCGCAGCGCAGACATTCCAGCGACTTATGGATTCGGTCCTGCAGGGTATGCCGTTTTTGTTCATCTATTTGCACGACATATTTGTGACTAGTCCCTCTACGGAAGAACACATGGTGCACCTTCATCAGCTGTTTGCTAGACTGAGTGAACATGGACTGATCATGAACCCAGCTAAATGCCAGTTTGGTATGCCTGCTGTTGAGCATACTGTGACATACTGTGACCCCTTGTCTTCTCAAGGGGTGGTTCCCCTACCTGCAAAGGTTGAATCAGCTTCCGCTTTTCCCCACCCTCCCTCAGTGAAGCCCCTGCAGGAGTATTTGGGGATGGTAAACTTTTATAACCGCTTCATCCCACGGGCAGCTCATCTCATGCACCCTTGTATGAAACACTTAGAGCAGTCTCAAACTCCAGTCCTCGAGGGCCACTGTCCTGCAGTTTTTAGATGTGGCACAGGTACAAAAAACTGGAATGAAATGGCTTAATTACCTCCTCCTTCTGTAGATAAGTTCTCCAGAGCCTTGCTAATGGCCTAATTATTCTATTCAGGTGTGGTGCAGCAGAGGCACATCTAAATGTTGCAGGACACCGGCCCTTGAGGATTGGAGTTTGAGACCCCTGACTTAGAGGCAAAAAAGGGGACCGGCAGATAGAGTGGACCCCTGAGAGAGTGCAGGCATTCGAATATGCCAAAAAGGGCTTGGCTAATGCTGTGCTTTTGGCCCGTCCGTCTCCAGTGGCTCCTGTGGCTCTAACTACTGATGCCTCTGATTATGCAGTTGGGGCAGTTTGTGAGCAATGGGTGGATGGTGCCTGGCAACCCCTCACTTTTTTTTAGCAGAAAACTTTGGGATGCTGAAAAAAAATATAGCACCTTTGATAGGGAACTGCTTGCCCTTTTTCTGGCAACACGCCATTTCCGCTTCATGTTGGAGAGCAGGAACTTTACCGCTTTTGTTGACCACAAGCCTGTCACTTTTGCTATGACAAAACTTTTGGAACCATGGTCGGCTCAGCAACAACGGCATTTGTCTGCCATTTCAGAGTTCACCACTGATAATCAGCATGTGGCTGGCAAGAATAATCTGGTGTCTCACTGTCTGTCTAGAGCAAAGGTTGCTTCTGTGCATCTAGGTGTGGACTACCTCGCCATGGCCACAGACCAACTGACCGACCAGGATATTCTGGCCTTTAAAGCGGCTGAATCCAGTTTGCATTTGGAAGAAGTCTCCTTTCAGGAGTGTGGCGCAACCCTTCTTTGCGATGTCTCAACTGGCAAACCTCAGCCTTTGGTCCCTACTAGTTGGCGTCGCCAGGTTTTTGATGCAGTTCATTCCCTTTCACACCCGGGCGTTTAAGCTTCTCTTTAACGGGTAGGGGCAAAGTCTGTGTGCCCGGGACTCCGTAAAGATGTACGGACATGGGCAGCTTCCTGTTTGGCTTGCCAGGATGCCAAGGTGCAACCGCACACTATGGCTCCACTGCAGCACTTTCCTGTTCCGCAACGGAAGTTTGAACATGTGCATGTGGACTTAGTGGGGCCGATAGTTGGCTCACCCACCTCGCCGTGGTTGTCCCCAGTTTCTTTACCCACTCTTCCGGGTCGTCCCCTTACAGCTGGTTTGACCGACCAGGATCAAACCTGGTTGGTTTGACCAGAAATGGGAACCAAACATTCCCAGTTTGGTAGCAGTCGATCTGGAGAGTCTCTTTCGATTTCAACCCCTGTTCCTGTGAGAAGAAGCCGTGGTGGCCGACTTATTAAACTCCCTAGTCAATACCGTTAGGTATTTCAGTTGTTTTGTTTGTCGCTGCTGTTTAGTTTTTCCTTTGCATGTGTTTTCTTTTATGTACTTGTGATGTTGTTTCACATGTTATGTGTTTGTGACATTCTGTGTGTTGAGGGGAGAGGGGGCTGTGTGGCATATAAATATATTTCACACCCAAATGTATACTTTTATTGTGAAGAGGAGAAGGTGAGGTGAGAAGACACCAACGGTTTTACTACATTCTATTTTTGGTTTTGATTGGAAAACATTGAGAATAAAACAAGACTCAAATTATATTTTCGTCTTTTTCTGCTGACCTACACAGCACTATGATTTGGAGGTGAGTTATGTTTTTTCGTAGTTAACATTTTTAACTGAACAAACATAACCACATATAGTAACACACACCTTTACATATAGTAATAAACATTTCCACATATCACCTCCAATGTCCACCGGACTCTCAGTTTGGCCATGTCAACTGTTTGGGATTCCCCTCTGTTCTTACATCAACGCGCTTTCTGATTGGCTACCTGTCACATTCAACAGGCTATGTTCTCTTTCCCAGTCAGGGAAAAAACCCAAAGGCTGCGATAATTGGGCCAAGACAATGTTGAATATGCTCCATTTCAGATCAGGCATATTCAACACACCACCAAGTAACACACCACACACTGCAGGACGTTGTAAGATTGTTGTAAAGGGAGAATCTTACGACGACCCTTTACGTTGTAAGGGATGTTGCCAATCAAAACCAAAAATGGAACGAAGTACAACCGTTGGTGTCTTCTCACCTCACCTTCTCCCCTTCACAATAAAAATAGACATTCGGGTGTGAAATATATACATTGTTTACGCCACAGTGCAGCAAATAGAGCGGCTGCTCCTGTAATCTTTTATCAAACGCCTTTTCTTTTTACATCTTTTATCGCTTAAAATGAGTCCATGAACTATAACTAATGCTTCTACATCAGGGGTGGGCAACTCCAGGCCTCGAGGGCCGGTCTCCTGTGACTTTTAGATGTATCTCCACTTCAACACACCTGAGTCATATAATGAGGTCATTAGCAGAACTCTGGAGAACTTGACTGCACTTAGGAGGCGATTCAGCTCTTGGATTCAAGTGTGTTGGACCAGGGTGATATCTAAAAGTTGCAGGACGCCGGCCTTCGAAGACCAGGATTGCCCACCCCTGGTCAATCCTGGATGATATCATCATCCGTGTTTAATTATTCTAAATTCACGTATGGTATGTTGGGGGTTTGACGGTATTTTCTTCTGGAATCAGGATGTTGGTGAGTGGAATCGGTTCGTGTGTGGTGTGTGTTGCTCCTGCTGTGTGAACCGATCGAACCTGTTGTACTTTTATCGACTCGTGTCATGTGTGGTCACAGAGGTTTGGAAAATTGTGCCGTGTGAACCAGACCTAAAACTCTCAAGCTCTACTCCTCTCATCTCGTCTCGACCACTTCCCTAATGCTCTCTTTGACTCTGGTCGCCAGTGTTGTAGTACTCGAGACCGGTCTTGGTCTAATGACCATTTTTTGATGGTCTTGGTCTTTTCTTTTTTCTCGTACACTGAGGACTCTGGATTTTATTTCAAGACAAGACTGCACCTGTGGAACTCTCACTAAACTTATAGCATACTGTCCAGTTTATTTGTTAACATCCAAGCAATAACGTGACTTACCAATTACATATTTTTGTTACCCCCCTCTCCCCTCCCCACCTTTCACTCGCACGCGGCACTCCAAGACATGTGCAGTGGTTTTCTTTGAGCGGCAGAAGATGTCTGTCTAATCGTCAGTAATAGAATTGTGCTGCATAAATCATAAGAAATCCGATGGGCCCAGCTAATTCAGCAGCGCTTCGCTTTCACAGATGGTGGGGACTTGGTCTAACTTTTTTCGTCACTTAGAAAAGAAGCTCAAAGAAAGGTAAGCTCCGTTGACATGATGTTAGCAAAGCTAGCTGTACAGAGACACATAAGCATTTGTGATGAAAAAAAGTCACTGCGCTGGATTATTGTGCGGAGGTGTTGACTAAAGTGTCGCACATATGGGACAACACTGTGTCCAAAAGTCTGCAATATAGTGATGTGACATTCACGAGCGATCCGATTCTTCTGAACTTCTCTTTACTAAGAAGATAGGACTGGAGCAGGGCCGGCCCAAGGCATAAGCAAACTAAGCAGATGCTTAGGGGCCCCCATCAGTGGAGCTGATTTGAAATACTTTTTAGTAATAATTTCTGTAAAAAAATGTTTTTAGTAATAATTTCTGTCATTATAATATCAAAAACACACAATTTCACTATGAAGTGGTTTGTTTTTACAATAATATATATTTAATAATGTATGTATAAATTATTATTTTATTGATAAAAAGAAAAAGAAATTTG